>JARHVA010005773.1:0-50000 GCA_037957365.1 Torreya grandis | reverse complement strand
TTATAGTTTTATATGCCAAATTTAAATATACGTAAAAATTAATTAATAAGTAATTTTAATGATCCTAAATAAATATCACATTTTTGTTGAATCCATTTATAAAACTTCTTATCATGTATATCTAACATAATATACGAACATGTTGTATACAGTATACTAATCAATGTTGAAAGACAACTTTTATGCATTCAAAAGATAATTTCTTATCTTCCAACTAATATTTATACTTTTAATAACTCCCCTTATAAATACAAAAATTATAATATGTTTGGTTAGAAAAATCATATGTTTTCCCAAGATTAACACCTCTTAATCCACCTAGATATATGTTCTTACACCTATTATGGAATGCAAAAACACTGACAATAAATGTTGTCAATTTTCAAGTTGTAGTTAGATATCTCCATCTTCTATGATTCATGGATTAAAATTATCATCTCCACCATGTCATGAATGGAAAACAACATCTATTACCAAGTTATTTTCTTCCTATCATGCCCTATCAAGAGATAGAGTACCCATTTTGGCCTTAAGAATGTCCTTCCCAATAGTTAAAAATTATTATTTTTTACAACTTTAGATGTATGTATAATAAAACTTGAAATTAATTTTCACAAACCAAAATAACCCCCACATGTGTTTTTAATCCCTATAATTTCACCTAGGATCATATTGATTGAACATAAGAGACAAATACATGGAAAATAGTATATTAATCAATGTTGAAAGGCAACTTTTATGCAATCAAGAGACAAGTTCCTTTCCACCAACTAAAATTTCTACTCTTGGTACCTATCCTTATGAATCCATCACATATAAAGTGTGTGTGTATATATATAAACTACATGTGTTTCTAAGACTAATAATAAATGTTGTCAATGTTGAAGCCACAGTTAGAGATATCCATCTTCAGTGCCTCATGGTCAAAAAAATAGCATTACCACCATGTTGGGGGTGAGAAATAAAATTTAGGACCAATATTTTATCCTATAATAATGCCTTGTCATGATACAGAGTATGCATTTTAGCCTCAAGAATGTCATTTACAATAGTAGAAAACTATTATTTCTAGGCCAACTTTAGACATGTGTAAATCAAATTGTAAATCATTTTCACTAACCTAAATAAACTTAATGTGTATGTTTAATCCCTATAATTTCACCCTAGATAAAAATTATTAAACATAATATATTAATATGTGGTAGATGGTATACTAATCAATTTTAAAAGATAAATTTTATGTAGTCAAGAGATAAATTCCTATCCTCCAACTAACATTTCCACTTTCATGACCTCCTCTTGGAAATCCATCACTTACAAGAAATATAGATATAAATATCACACATGTTAAAAATACCATGATATTTTAAGCCACTCAAATATGTGTTTTTGCACCTATTCTAGAATGTGAAAACACTAATAATAAATATTGTCAATGTCAAAGTTGTAATTGGATATCTTCATATTTGATTCTTCAAGTTTGAAAAATAACACCACCACCATGTTATGGGTGGATAATAACATCTATGAACAAGTTATTTACCTACAATAATTCTTTATTAGGATATAGAGTACCTATTCTAGCATGAATAACATCCTTCTAGCTGATATTTCTACTTCCAAGACCTATCCTTGCAATTCCATCACTTTTAACACATTTAGATAGGAAAATAATGCATGTTCCCATGACTACGACCTCTTAAGACACTTGGTAAGGAGAAAAATTAACCATTATGGCCTCAAAATAATATACAATTCTATAATAATGGTACCAACCTTATTTTAATATTTTATTAAGCTTATTTTAGCTTTAAGACTATGAAATTATCTACTAATAGTGCCAACTCTATGAATGTAGAATATTATTTGGCACCACCAACCTATAAAAAATATATTAGTAAGTTATTAAAATTGAAATTTATATTTACTATCTACAAAATAAATAAAATTTTCTAAAATTAAATACATTTACATTTGAGAACTCAACATACCTTGGAATTTATATCCCATGAACCATTAGGATATGCTCTAATATTGATAGGAGAAATAATTACTTCATGGTTAGACTCATGAACCTTTCATATATATTTTTAATGGACTCCCCTAGTATTTGAGTAATTGAACATTTGTTTCACCAAATTACAATAGTGAAATATCTTCCTATGTATTTCATAGTCTTCAAACAAGCATACATTTGAATTTATAATATGATATCATCAACACCAAGTTAAGTAATTACCACAAACTCAATAGGATAGTTAATGTTTCTCTATCTATGATTGAAGAATTTAATTTAGATTTTCCTCTACACATTGACATAAGTAGTTTTTTCTTCCCTCTTAGTTATACTTATCCATAATTACTATAAAAATTCCCTACAACACAAAATTAAACATTTCTTTAATAATGATGTTGGTAGATAATGATAATTTAGTACATAATGATTGATATCCAACCTCATTGCATTAGATCATATACATGGTCAAATTCATGTGATGATGTCAAATTTATAATTTGTAATGTTAATTAAACTTGATATGTGTCAATTATAATTATAGGTCTACAACTCCATTCATCCACCAACTCTTGTGACTCACACTCATTCTAAATAAATTACATGCATGCATAAAAACAACATCACAAGTGCCTCATATGAACATTATAATATATTGCATTTGGACTACAAAATGAGTGGAGCTCACTTAATCTTGTTATGGTCATACAATCCTCATACTTTTCTAATTTTTATTCCTCTATCAACTAAAAATATCAACAAACACTAGAGTTTTATTTATCACCGTGGCCTATTTTATTGTTACACCATTTAACAATAGTTTTTGCATCAATTAAAATAACTTCATATTTGAACTCCAACTCCTATCTTGTAACATATATTTTGACACATGATTTTACACCATCATGATCACCTTTCCCATGGACAACCTTAGTGAAACTCCAAATATGTTATACACCAATGCTAACATACATCTTGTTCAACCACTAGAACATCCATATATTCTTAAATTATAGTGTGAAATTGTCTAACTAAATATAATTTTGATTGAAATTAATGTTACTCTTAGGTAACTTTCCATAACATATAAAAAATTCTTACATGTAATCTATATATTATGATTGATCATCACTGCCATATAAATGGTACTCCCTTACTAAGGAAGTAGAAATAAGAACTTGTGAGTAAATCCCACTATCACTATATATGTATGTGGACCTTTCTAGTGAGGAGGAATATTTAAAGGCAATTCATTTGAATCTTATTTACATTGAACCATAAGGATGGATGAAAATAAACATACCCTTAAAAGTGGAAATTTATGCTTACTATGTGGAGGATGGAAGGAAGGTATCATAGTGAGCATTACAACATCAACATAAGAGGAATCAAAACAATCCTAAAAATGTGAGAGGAGTTAGAAGAGGGAAATAGAAAAATTTAACCCTTAGTCCAACTTAACCAAAGTTGATATTATCAAATAAAACAGATTTATCACTATAGGTAATGACACTACCTTCTTCCACATCAGCCTATTTGTCCCAGTTAATCACCCAAACACTACCACAATATCCATGTCATTCATATATTCATCTCCAAAAAAATTTCCTCCTAATTTTACATACATCCTAAAGCCTCTAACTCATTCCCATATGCATCCCCCATTTAAGGTTATAATATCTCCCATAATGCCACATCTTCCCAAAGGTAACTTTCTTCCTCAGGCTCTCAAATCAACTTGTAATCCACTACATGTTTCTTACATCCCTTTAGTGGCCATTATATAATAATATGGACCATTAGTTCCAAGTGTGTTTTTAGGAACATAGATGGTATATATTAATATTAAAAATATTCTATGACACATCCCAATCAACCACATATAAAATAAAAAGCAAACAATGTCCACTACCAAATATTTCAAAGTCAAAAACACAAGTAGAAGAAAAGGTGGAAGAAAACATTATGAAGGAAAAAGATGAGAAAGAGAAGGAAGCCCAAGCTAAAGCAACCCAAAACAAAGCATTTCATGATCAATTTATTATGGAAGAGGAAGTAAATAATAATGTTGTATAAGACATGATTGCATAATAATAGGTTGAAAAATAATAATTTGAGAAGCATAAATTTGTGAAGTAATAAGTATAAAAAGGCAAGGCCTATAAAGATAAGAAATAAAATGAAAAAATAAAATAAAAGAGGATCAGGCTTAGAATAAATAAGATAATTAAAAAAAGTTAAGAAAGAATAAATAAGGAGAAAGAATATAATGAAAATGAGGAAACAGGAAAGGGTGTGAGGGAGGTAAAACTACAAGCCAAGGTCACACAAGATATAAAGGTTTAAAAATAATTTGGGTACGAACAACCCAAAGATAAAAATTTAGATCTAGAAACAAGTGTGATAAAGATGCAAGATCATATGTCCTAAAGATCAAGGTTCAAACACAAATATGTAAAGTAGATAGTCACATTTTGAACAAACAAAATTATTCCAACCACCTACCTATGAGAATTACCAAGAAAATATTATATCCATTATATATTTCCCTAAGGACTCTCCTAGAAAAAAAGTGGTTGTTGAGGTGAATCAATTGATAATGGATAAATATGTTAAAGTTTCATCCATGTTATCAACATCTCTTAGAAATATGACACTACAATTTATTTTAAAAATACACTCTATAAGATACAATGGCCAATGCAAGGAAATAAATTGATGAGGAATGCCCATAATTGGTCAAGTGGGTAATTGGACACCAAGTGATGATTGATCAATTTTAACTAACTTCACTTGTTATCAAGTTATCACAATATTGGTTCTTTATTTATAGGCCATAAATAATTAAGACAAATGCATCGATAAATACAAGATGTCAATTCAAAATTATTATTTTCGGATGAGCATAAGAAGTTATTGAAAATAACAACCTAAGTAAGGTATATCATAGTAAAACATCTCCACTAGAAGCACAACATGAGACCATGTTGAAGGAGACTCATAAGCATATGGAAAAATTTAAATTTTCATGAGATGTCATTTCAAGTAGCTTAAATGATACCAATATATAAGTAGTGTTAGTCAAATCAATGAAACAATATGATAATGACATGAACCATATGATAATTTTATAATTATGTATGCTTCATATTATCTTCATTGGATTTCATGCACATATATTCATAGATAAATTTTGGAAAATAAAAGATGAAATGTAGAAAAGCATTATGAATTAGATGTTAACCATTATAACCATTGATGAAGATGAAATGTTAATTATCAAGCAAATATTGGCACCATTATTCCATACTTTACAATGATGCAGGAAAGGATAAAAGATTGAAGTATATACAAGGTTATTTTTTTAACATCCTAAAATCTCTCAAGGATAAACTTAATGATCAAATTTACATACCACCATCATAATTTTTCACACACTATGAGCTATGTAACCCCTCAAATTTTAACAAATTAAAAGTGCATCATCATCACAATGGAGTTATGGGTATCCAAGTTTAGCATTGTCACTATTGCCTTCCCCATCATAGTAAGGTATAAAATGTCATAAGTTTTTTTAATTTTAGGCATAATGAAAATTTTTAAGAAGAAAATATTTAAAAAATATATATTTGAGTGGTGTTATGAAAGTTGAAAATACATAAAGTATAGCCTCCTAGTTATTCCAACTTATTGAAAACTTAAAAGGGTGGTATGTTTGTATGCTAATTTGTTTGAAACCCAAAAGTGTGGTTAATTACTAAGAGAGAATTGAAAACCAATAAAATGGAACTTATGAAAATTTGATAATAAATTTATATTTTCATATAATAAGAGTATTTATAGAGGATCACCCAATGATAAATGGTGCACATGGCCAATATCTTCGGCATCATATTTTGTCTAAGGATGAGAAAACTAAATTCTTATGAGAAAGTGTTTGTAATGTATTGTAAGTGTTAATTTTATATCTTAGTTGTGATATATATATATATATATATATATATATATATATATATATATATATATATATATATATATATATATATATATATATATATATATATATATATATCTTGTGAAATACATTATAAATAGATAGGACAAATGTAAGGTTAACCATCTCTAAGGAAGAGAAATAATAGGAAATGAAGAGCTAAGAAGATTAAGAGTCATCGAGACTCTATAAATGTTGAGTAGATAGCATGAGAAAAATAATGTTAGTGGATAGTTATTATAAAATTAGTATTATTGATTGAATGCTTTTTTGGAATACTATGTGAGATTTTTTCATGTTTGATGTTTCAAATCAACATCCATGATCCATCATCAGGATAAAGAAAGAGATACATGTGTGAATAGAATTCAAATTGAAAACTAGGCTAAGAAATCAAGTAAAAATTGAAATATAATCTAAACTCAATCAACCTAAGATAGATCTATAAATGAAAAGAAACAAAAACACAAACCTATACCTTTAAACTACCATGAACTTCCTTTATTGAGATTCAAATTGATTTTTCTCTCGAAAATGTGGCTGCTCAATCTTCTCCATTATAAGGGAAAATGGGCAGCATTTTGGTATACAAATGCTCTTGTATGGCTTTGATTCACTTTGTATTCACTTGATAATTTGATAGAACTTTGTTAACATAATTAAGGATGGATGAGAGTGATGGATTAGATGTATATTTATAAGTTCTTAGGAGGTTGATCAAATGATGGAGGATTATTTGAATATTTCTAATTATTCAAATAATAAATGATGAATAATTAGTTCTCATCCATGAGAATGATGACCAATTCCACAAGATAAGATAAAAGGGGATTTGGATGAGTG
Source organism: Torreya grandis (assembly GCA_037957365.1). Taxonomy (NCBI): domain Eukaryota; kingdom Viridiplantae; phylum Streptophyta; class Pinopsida; order Cupressales; family Taxaceae; genus Torreya; species Torreya grandis. The sequence continues at coordinate 43,149 of JARHVA010005773.1, read as the reverse complement.
AGTCATCAAGAAATGGTTAAATTGGTTAAAATTTTGAAAGGTGACACACAAATTGGTTGATAAATTTAAGTGGTTGGATGACTCGACATGTGAGGGAGATAAACATGGAAGACATCTGGGTGAGGTGGAAAATCTAGATTTATTAAATAAATTTGGATAAAATGTGTGCATAAGTGAGTAATTAATAATTATTCAATTATTTAAATTTTGAAGGGAAATGATGTTAGTTTCAATTCAAATCTGGGGAATAATAATAGTTAATTTTGACAATAAATGAAATTTAGGTGTCTAAATTTTCCCCTCTTTGAAATGGTCTTGCATAACAATATTGTTTTAAAGAATAGTAGAAGTTAAAAATTGATGATTAAGGAGAAAAAGTTTCCCTAGGTGAATTATAATGAATGTGATGATGCCCCCACAAGTGTTCACATGGAAAATAATATGGACATTTTGTATAATGAATCATATAATTATGAAGTGGTTATAATGATCTCTAACAATAAATTAAAGTACTGAAGACTAATACCATACTTTCAAGGTTTAAATTTATGTAAAAGGAGGGTCCCTATTTAAAAACTAGATAATAGATTATAAAAAATATATTTTCCATTTGTAAACTACATGTTTGGATGGTGCCTAAGACTAGGGGGTCACATGAGTTGATGTGGGAATGATATATCCTAATGATGATAAGATGTAGGTCTAAAAAATGAAAAATATTGATTTTATAAGGTGAGTAAAATCTTATGGGATTGATATTTGCAAGTTTTGATAATTATTTATAGTAGTTTGATTAATTATGGTATTGAAGTTTGAAGAAAATGGGTGTAAAATGTGAAAATGATAACATAGAGGGGAAAAAATTTGAATAGGGGGTGGGACATATATATATTGAGGGGTGATTTTGAAAATCATTTATGTAAAATTTATTTTAGATTGATTTATGAAAAGATCTTGATCGAGTAGATTTTCTCTAGGGCTTTGGAGGAAAGTGGACTATATCCTTTTTCACTAGCACTGTAGTGATCATGTGAGGAGATATCAAAGACCAAAGATGATTAGGCATCTAGTAAGTGCAATTTCAAGTTCTAAATTTTCTATTTTTGATTCATATATTACAATTTAAGTTAGTTGAAACAAATCTGCAAAGAGCCCATTGGCAAATTTGGTAGTGAGAGGAATAAATTCATTAATGGGAAGTGTGAAATCATAAAAATAGGTATTGAAACCATTTTTAGGGGTAGTGAAATTGTTTAGGATATAAATTAAGCTAAGGTGAAGTGAATTCACTATTTGATGCAGCAAAATCATGAAAATCAATAGAGAAATCATCATTAGGTGTAGCTAAATCTCTAGGGCATAACGAAGAATAAAAAAATAATGAAGTTGGAGATATTAATTGAAAATTATTGATTTGAATAGTTAATTCACCAAAGTCAATGGTGAAATTTCTTAAGTAATTAAATTTCAAGATTGAAAAGATAAATTTCTTATGGGTGCTTCAAAATCATGAAAATGAGTGGCAAATTTGCTAGGGTTAAAAATGAGGCTACTGAACTAGAAAATAGATATGCTTTTCTTATTGATGAATAAATGATGGATGTTTTAAATGAGATTAATGAGTGTGTTATGATGGTTTAGATAGTATTTAGCTAATTTTTAATATTAATAGTGTTTTATTGTGTGTGTTATTATTATAGTTTTTATTAGTATTGGTGACACAATAGTAGAGATCGTGTGCACTTGCATGGATTGAGATATTTATAGAGAATGAATTTAGGGTTTTAAGGGTGAATGGATTGTATTATATTATAGATATGTCAAATATCTGAGCTAATAGATCACTATTGATAGTGTTTTCTAAGAGATGGCATAGTGAGATGAGCACATTTCACCTATCGATAGGTGAGATGATCATGACATTAGAGGGCATTTGGAAAATATTAAACATCATGATATTCAATAGATGGGTATACTAGGGAGAGAAGCCATAGGTGATGACACTATAAAATATTTTTTGTGAGGATATGATTCATGTTGTTAGAGGTGGTGTAAATGTTGACACATGTATAGATATAGAAATAGATGCATTAATAGTTGTTCTTATGACTATTATCAGTGGCATCATGTTACCTAATAAGATTTGTAGGTTATGACATGTTATACTACTAGATGTGATAGGTGACATTATAGATATGGGGGAGAGATTTTTTTGGTGACTTTGTGTGTTGGCTCACTTATACATAGACTTACATCATGTAGTTTATTCAGATGGGAAGGATGTAGGTCTTTTAACTTTATTATAGGTATGGTGTTGGTAGGATATTATAATTGAGTATTTACTAGGACATGTGAGCACTAGATTAGTGGATGAGCCTATTAATTATGGATGGAATGTTATTATTGGCACACAAATACCATATGTAGGTGATTTGGAATTATATAAGAGAATAGTGGATGAACTAGGAGAGGAAAAAATTACATGGAGACCATACATATATATAGACTTTAAGTAGCTAAAAAATGTATTATACATGGATTATATGATGACTCCATACTATATTATGGGTGAAAATGATTAAATTATAGAGATATATAGACTAGATAGAGTATTTTTAAAAAAAATCATTAGACAACACATACTAATGGGTCCACATGTGTTTATATGATCAATCAAGGAGAGATCTCACTGGGGACTAGTTATTATCCCTCAGATTGCTGAGCATAGTTAGATGCATGTATAGATAGTCATATGGGTGGATAGGAAGGATTTTATTTATGTGGGTATAGTAGATGGTATGATAAGTATTGGGATAGATAGAGACATATAAGAATAAATGTTCCATATGATCTTCCATGCACATGGAGACATAGATTAGTAGCTAGCTTAGCAAGGTATGCACAAGGTACAAGCCTTGGTGAGACGATTAGGAGAGTAGTGATAAAGCATAAAGGAGGGATAGATGGATGATATAAAGAGATATGAAAATGAAGTGGAGGATATTTATAGGATGGTTAAAATCTATGGGGATATGACACATAGCTAGAGGATGTGGAGGTGAGTTACGATATAGGTGATGATATAGTGATGAGATCTTCTATAGATGATATAGTTGGAGGAGGTGATATAAATTTGGTAGTGAATAATATTAAAGATGAGAGAGATAGAGGGGATATAAAGATACATCATATGATAGACATATAGGAAAAGGATTGAGACACAACTAAATCATAAGGGCGATTTAGATCTATAGAGGATTAGAGATGGATAGATATGATACATCAAGAGACTATTTTATGGGATATAGATATTGTAGGTTTATAAAGAGAGGTTACCATATTATATGGGGATGTGGATCATATGGATGTGCATTTGGGATTGAGAGTGGTAGATATTAGATGACTATAGGGAGAGGTTGATTGTTTACAGGCCAAGGATGATAAACTAAGGGTGAGTGTCTTGTCAAATCAGTTGTATGACACACAAGACGTAAATATTTAGACTATAAATGATATTGGGATAACATAGACATATAATAGGGAGAGTGATACTTTATGGGTGGAGTTGGTTGAGGCAAGGGTGCTTTTTATAGTGACTAGACATCTAGTGGTCTTAGATAAGGCTTTGTAAGTGATGAAATAATAAACATGTTATAGGAGTCTATATGAGGAATCCATTCCATGAGCTTAATCAAGACCATATTTTATAGATTACTCTATTAAGATATATGCATTAGTTATATCTATACAACTATTAGACTCATAGAGATTTGTAGGCTAGGCCTCATACTAAGTTATGGGTTCTCCTAGGAGCACCCCATGACATCATAATCTAAGTCCTATAGTTTCTCCAATTGAGGGCTAGGGAGAGACTTGAGATGGTTTTGACTATGATGTATATATATATATATATATATATATATATATATATATATATATATATATATATATATATATATATATATATTTGAGATGTATAATTGTTTATACACATTCAATTTTTATATATGTATACATGATTCATTTTAGGGTATTGGACTTGTATTATGGATATGTGATGGACAATATGGACTATTTTTTTCATGTAGTGTATATCGATTAGATGGATATGGAACGGTAATTACTTTCCTAATTTTTTGTTTATGGTAGCACATGTTAATCCTTTTCAACTTTTATTATGTTATAAAATGTAAGGGAAAAAATTTATGGATGAAGGGTTAAGTAGATAGTTGCCTTGTGTTTTTTTTTTTTTTTTTATCTTGCATTGGAATTACAACATGAGTAAGCTTTTGAGCAACCTAATTTTTAATGTAGCATAAAAAAAGAATTACCAATGATAGGAAATAACCATGATGAGTTTTGATGTTATAAAAATAAGTAATTTCAATATTTTATTTATGAAAAACAAAACACATCATGATATGGAATAATCATAATCACACTATAATGTAATACACAAAATAATCTCAACTTAACCAACACAGAAGTAATTAAAAAGAGAACAAAATATTAAGTTGTTCCACATAGAATGCATCATGATATTTGAAATCATAATAAAAATATAGGGTATGTGCATAGATTTGGGGGATAATTTCATGGAAATTTATTACAAAGCATACACATTATGGACATAATGCATACATGTTATGCCCATAATGCATATACATTGTTTTATTAGTGTTAGGAATGCGTACATGTTCCCTATGATAAAAAAATAAAATGGGGCCCAAAAGCATGATTACATACCATTTTTAGTTTTCTCTCCTTCTCTCTACCCTCACGTGATCATGTTTTGCTATGGGAAGCCCAAAACCTTGTCATATCTTCATTAGAAATCCCAAAACATGACCAAATCAATGATGTCACTATGAATAGGAGGTAAGTGATAAAAACTAAACATAATAAAATTAAATTTTGGTAATTTTTTGTTATTTGCATTATTTAATTGGTAAATTTTTTGTTTTAAATAACCCACTCTAGTGCAAGAGGCCAACATGATAACCTTATTCCTAACCTTATACCTAACCTTCCTAACCCTCTATCTAACCCCCTATCCCTATTATAGTTCCAAAACATCCCTAAGGTAATTAGGATAATCTAGATGCACACATAGTGGAAAGCAAAATTGAAATTGATAGAATAATTAGGAGAATGAGACCCCACTTCCACTAAAACCCATTACACCTATCTAACCAATACTGTAGTCAATATTAGGCCAATTTGATTTGATAATGAGTCAAATTAATAGATGGAGATCATATATGGATAGGTGTATGGATTACTATGTTGACAAATTATTAGCATATGAGGTGAAGAACAAAGAAATATAAAAAGATAAAATTTTTGCCTTATTCATCAATCCATCCACCAATGCACCATTTCCACTAACTTATAAATTTTTCCCTATCTATCAATGCCAACATAATTTGATTAAAAAGAATTTTTGGGACTAATGGTGGATGGTGTTTGATTATCCATCATGTAACAACCATAAGGTACCATTATATTTTTTGAGTAAACTCTACTATGAGTTTGTCCTCAATGAGATTCCAAAGTTTTTTGACTATGGTGATTTTTAGGACTAAGGGAAAGGCTTTATGTAGGATTGACTAGGTGCATGTCTTGCACCTAATCAGCCTAAAAGGATCCCTACCCAAAAGCCACATCATCTTGAAATTCCATATATGGTGGATGTCATAGAGATCAATAATCTATGTACACTTAGTTTTCTTATCGATACAGTCATTTAGCATACAAGTAGGCTTTTAGAGACCAATGTTGAATATAATTCACCTAGTGTGCATAACAAACCCTACCCTCACAAGTATTATGGTGCTATATGCACTCAACCTTTGAATGATAATGATGGTGCTTTAGGGGGATTGGATAATAAACTCTTGAGTGATGATTTTTTGGCATGCATGTTTGGTGTGCACACATGAACATCTACATGCATGAAATATCTTTTATATAAATTTCACATTAAATTTAAGTTGTAGTTACAAATTTGAAAGTTAACAATTAATTTACATATAAATTGAGTAATATATATGTAATTTTTTACGTTTTAGGAGGAGTTAGTGCCTTCATTGTCACATCCATAACTACATTATTTGATATTACTCAACTTATGTTTACATTTATAGATCCATCTAGTGGGTCATCCACTATTACATTTATCTATGTTAGTAAAACACCATTTACATATATGGAGGTAAAATTTTGAGTTATATTATACTCTATGTATATTTTTATTATAGTTAAGTTAATTTTATCTATCAAAGATCTCAAAATTTAAGTACATTACTATTAAATATACTCTAAGTTTAATAAAGGATAAAAAATTGTCATATATCTTCAATAGTTTATATAAAACTAAGTGATGTTTGTTTAATTAATGATTAGAGTGGACACTCCTCCATCACTATGAGATGAGATAGACATAGGAATTGTTATTCCAATGCCATCCACATAGGCACTCACACAAGTACATATTAACTTGTAATTTTTAATTGTAAAAATAGAATTATTTTAATAATTTTAATACATACTTGGGAAAATATAACTTATGTGAATGCATTATGTATGCAAGGTTTTCAGATGACATATGAAAACCCATTTCATATGTTTACTATGCAACATCCTCATGTTTCTTCCTCATTTCACATGCCTATTGATGTAGTTAAACCTATCACTAACCTAGTTTAGTTTCAAAATTATATTGAGTAGGACCATGAGTTTGCAATAAGTGCATGTTCAACTAATTTTTTTTATTATAGTTTAAAATTAATTTCTTAAATTGGTTTCATGTATAGTATGTTAATTTTATAATAATGTTTATATTTTAATAGGTTTAGCTACAAGTGTCTAGTTATGAGCATAGGACCTACAATCAGACCTTGGAGAAATCCAAGGCATTCAAGTGGTCTCCATCTACAAGCAGGGCATCCTAGGGAGAGTCTTCTTTAAGGAAGGGGAAAAGAGAGGGAGGTTATTTGATGATTAATATGTCTTAGATGATGTAATTTTTCCTATGATTATATGGAAATGTATTTAATATTGACATTATATTCTTATATGGCATTCACATGATATTCTATTATGTTCTTATGTTGTATACATTTATGGTTTTTATTATTATTGTAAAACTATATAGATGTTACACTACACCATATAATGGATTATGGTTTTATATGAGGCATCAATGACAACATAAATATTAAAACTAATTTATGATAAATGAGGTTTTTTTACTTCCATTATTAACAATAAAGTGTAATATTTGACCATAGAGCCACATTTTAGAATGGAACATTAATACATACTTTGAGTTCATGTTAGAGGATGTCAAGATGTTTGTGGTACCAAACATAACACTATGTTTAGAATCCACAATAATATTACTTTATCTAATTTTAAAGTACTTATACTCATTTAGTAAAGATATGTAAGTATCTATTTTTTTAGTCCAAAAAATTTCATTGGAGTGATTTATAATTTATGAATTGACAACCACTATATAGTATTGGAGTACTTATTTTGGTCATTTCACATTGTCATTTGAGTATTAGAGTATAAACTATTAGGTCTTTTCTATTAGACCTATGACTTGCAACTTTATTCAATGTATCTTAGTCCTCTCTATGTATCTTAACCTAAACTCACATTGTTATGGCTCTATACCCACTTTATAATGTTTTCTTTCTCCATATACAACTTAAAACATCCCACTCTATCACTCTTTTATAAAAAACTTAGAATTCTATCTTTTACATTTTACACATAACCTACAGACTGATGTATTGGATATAACATAACGTATAAAGGTTAATAGTTATTGAAAAAATAGTGAAAATTCACACATAGACTACCTTACCTTCTCAAATGGTTTGAAACCCTTAATAAAATATCTTCACTTTATAGTCTCTTAGCTTTTCTACTAGGTTTGTTATCTCTATTATAACTTTGAAGACTTGAACTTAGACTAGAACCTCATATAATGACTTTAGACATTCAATTCAAATTTCTCATATCAAGTAATAGGATATCAAAACTCGTTCATATATGAAGTTTCAAGTAAATTTGATAATTCACCCTTTTAACCCATTTTTAAGGTATATTTTGTATATGAAGACACACAATCACCCATATCTCATAATTTAGATATTTCAAAAACCTAAACCTATTGATTCATTTAGGACATGATCTCTAGTCATTACCTATCCATTTTTAATAGAGTGTGAGGGTTATTCCCAGAGATATTGTAATTTTAGTAACCTAAAACTCTATTTTTGACATACTTATAGGCCTATTATAAATCATTCATCAATAACTTCAACTATATAGGTTTCCAATGTATGAAACTAATTCAATCTATTATTAAACACTCTTATTCACCCACCTACAAAGTTTTGTGCATAATTTAATATTTTTAAATTGTTTGAGTTTAATTATAATTGTATTGAGACCTATTCATGTTTATCCCACTTTTTATATCACCCTTAGTCTTGACAAATCCAAACATACATGGAAAATACCATATTATCCTGACTATGTCACTTACAACTTTGTTCTTACCTATATATATTGAGAATCTCTTCATAAAAGCACCAAACTAGATCATGGAACAATAAAATTGTAAACTTACATGTACAAGGATATTTTAAACTCATCAAAAATCATAAACAATCTAATTTTATTCATATGTACTAAAAATACATGTAGAGACCCCTACAACCTCTCTCCAACCTCCATATAATAACCTACAACTTGATTTTATACTTATTTTCATTAATTTATTTCGATCCTCCTTTGATGATTCAAAACTTATCATGTTCTTATATATGTATAAACTTATTTTTTTCTTGTTTCAAGACCAAATATCTCTCAAATAATCTCAACATGATTTGTTTGGAAAAACATTCCATAACAAGGAAATAACACAAAAAATCATTATTATTATAATGCTATGATGAGGATGTCAAATAGGGCACATGTTACCTATTTAACATGAAAAATTAGAAACTCAAATGTCTTCACATACTAATATAAGTCATGATTTTACAACTATAATAGTTTGATATCTCCATAAATGTAACTTTTTGGCAATGAAGAGACAGCTTGTTGAATTCTAACATGCATTTATGCCTATAAGACCTCAAAGTGAAAATACATCACTTTGAGCACATATAGATAGGAAAATTAAATGTTTTTCCATGACCATGATGTTTAAATCCACTCTCAAGCACATTTTCACTAGTGTTTAGGAGTATGGAAACACTTATAAGATGAGTTATCAAAGTTAAAACTATAGTCAGAAATCCATTCTCAGTGATTCTTGGTTGAAAAATTAGCACTACCAAAACATTAAAGGTGGGGAAAACATCTAGGACCAAGTTATTTTACTCACTCACACTTGATTGACAAAATCACTACCCATTTTTGGCTAAAGAACACCCTTCCCAACACGAGAAAAATGTAGATTTTAAGCCTAACTTCAGACATGCATAAAATGAAAACTATAAGTCATATGGACAAACCATAAGATAATTATTATGAATGTCAAATTTATGTAATTAAAACATGATTGAATTTGGTATAAACTTTGATATCAATATATGGTATACATTGCAGTAATGGGTCCTAAAATGCAACTTTTTGATAGTGATGAGACAACTTATTAAGATCTAATTTGCATTTCTACTTCATGGAACCCTAGGTGTAAATACATAAATACAATAACACATATATATATTAAAATTACATTAAATCCAAGTACCATGACATCCAATTCCACCCAGAAGCACATTTTCACTATTATTTAGGAGCACAAAAACACTAATAACAAATGTTGTCAAAGTTGAAGAAGTAGTTAGAGAACTCTAGTTTTAGTGATTATTTTCTTAAAAATAGCACTAAAAATATGTATATAGGGGTGAATAATGTCTAATAATAGGTTTTTTACTCCCATAATGCCTATTAGACAAACCCACCATCCATTCCAGGCTTAAGAAAGTCTTTCCCAACACAAGAAAAATGTAGATTTTAAACCTAACTTTAGACATGCGTAAAACATAAAATGTAAGTCATATGGAAGAACCATAATATAAATACTTTGAATGTGAAATAAATATAACTTAACCCTAGATAAATTTATTATTAACTTTCAGATAAATCCCTTGGACAAGTTCTAGTAACAGGTCTTAAAATGTAAATTTTTGGACATGAAGAGAACTTCTTGAGTTCCAACTGGCATTTCTACCTCCATGAACCCCACATGTAAATCCATTAATTTTATCACAATTTATATTAAAATTAAACATGGTAAAATTACCATGAAATCTAATTCCACTTGGAAACACATTTTCACTTGTGTTTATGAGCACAAAAACATGAAGGTTAAATCTTATTTGGCATCACTAACCTACAAAAAATTGTTAGTAAGTATTAAAAATTAAATTTATGTATGGACTACCTAAAAAATAAAAAAAATGTGGTAGAATTTATTACATATATATTTTACAAGTCAACATACCTAAGCATTTCAATCCAATGAACCACTAGGATTTGCTCTAATCTTGAAAGTATTAAGAATAGCTTCATGTTTTAACTCATGAACTTTGCATAGATTCTATTTAATGGCATCTCATGATATTTTTAAAACTTAATATTCATTTTTAGAACCAAATTTGAATAGTTTAGTATCTTCATGTGTGTTTTAAATTCTTGAAATAACCATACATTTGAATTTTTGATAGGATACCATTAAAGTCAAGTTCCAATGACTACCACAAACCTAGTGGGATATTCAATGTTTTCTCCAACTATGATCAGGGAAGTAATTTTTGTATTTCCATCTACACATTGACATAATTATTCATATGTTCCCTCTTTATTACCCTTGTCTTAAATAATGACAAAAACATGCCATGTATCACAAAAAAAAAAAATAATGACACTATCAAGATAGATAATGAGAATAAATAGTACCTAAAGATCAATATTATACTTGGTTGCATTATATCAAATACATGGTCAAAGTCATGTGACAATGTCATATATATAATTTTTAATGATTATGGAAATTTATGTATGTTTATTGCAACTCTAGTGATCCACCCACTCTTATGACTCAAAAACATTTTGAATAGATTCCATGCATACAAAACATATACATTCCAAGTGTCTCATATAAATAGTCCAAGGACATGCATTTGAGATTAAAAATGAGTGGATCTAACTTAAACCCATTATATTCATACAATCCTCATATTTTTCCAAGTTTTATTTCTCTATTGACCAAAACTATCTATAAACCATAGAATTATATTGAGCATCATGGCACATGTTCTCATAACACCACTAAACCATGATTTTTACATCAATCAAATCAACAACCTCTTCAAATTTTAAATCCTCCCTTAAAATGGATATTTTTACACATTCTCCAACACCATCATGCTCCCATTTTACATGGCCATCCTCAATGAAAATAAAAATATGTTATATGTTAGTGGTAACATACATCCTACTCAAATAATAAAACATGTGTGCATTATTTAATTATGATGTGTAATTATCTAACTAAATGTAATGATTAAAAGTAATGTTCTTCTGAGTCATTATCCACATAAATTATCAAAATAACCTTGCACGTACTCTATAAAATGTGATTGATCATCAATAATATAGAAATGGTACTCCCTTAATATTTTTTTGATATTGCATTGTAATATTAGGTGCTGCATGAATTCTATATGCATGACTATGAAAAATTGTGATGAGTTGTAATACTATGATTGAACTTGAATTTTTGGTTTGATTGTGTAATTTTAATAGAAGTCAAGTACTAAAATAATTAGATCAAGTGGGAATGTGTCCTTATTTAGCTTGAAATATTCATCCAACCATCTATCCCTATATGTGTGCCTTGCATATTCATAAATAATTTTCTCCTTAAATTTGACCATAAATTCTGAAGCATATATCTATTTTATAAAAATCTAACACCTTTTAGATTATTTTCCATATTTTACTTGATAAATCATAGATTTTTATTTTTTTAAACCAACTAATTCCTATCCAATTGCACTTGTGTGCTCCTCATGGATACTTTTTTTTAATTTTGGCAATCCAATGAAAATGTTATAATTTATATCCAAACATGTTTTCTTATTGAATAACTATCCATCTAGTCTTCCATTTAAAAAATTGGAATAAATTCCTTGGATAATTTTGGCAAAAATTCTGTGCCACACTCCTTTAAAATGTTGTCAGTATGTAAAGTATAATGAATATGACAAAAAACATCATGGTGCATTGAAAATTCAACATGTTGCCTACAACAACTTGTGGTGTGTGTGTGTGTGTGTGTGATTTTTTTACATAAAAAGGTTTGGCCATCTCAAAAAATATTTGACTCAAACAAATTTAGATATTTTTCCAAAAAAATTAATTATATTTATTTTTGGGTCATATCCAATAAATGTTTCATATGTGGCTCATTGTTATGATAACCAACTCTTATTTTCACTACATCTCTTGCATTGGGTGGAACTCTTGTTATATCTTTCCAAAATTGTGTAAGTAAATCTTTGAGAACAACAAATATATCCTTGTCCTTTCATGGAAGTCTACTAGAGAATGCCTAGAGATTATTGGTATTGGGTTCATTAAATTTTTTACATATTTAATTGCTTTTTGTTAATGTTTTCTTATTTATATCAAGTGCTCGGATTATTTCTGAAATCAATTTTTTTTCCCTATTTGACCACTTATTTCATAAGTTATAATTATACACTAAGTATAATTAAAATATTTTTTACATGATTTTGGGCCTATAGTATGATATACATCATGTAGATTTTAAACAATTTAATTATTTTTCATCCATGTTAGATGTAATTATTCATAATGTGTATATTTTAGGTCTCATATTAATTAGTTTCATCAAAAAAAAAAACTAACATATTTGACTATCGTAATATAATTTATGAAATAAAATATCCCAAATTTCTTGAGTTAGTCTTCTTAAATGGTAGTTAGACAATTTTTTATGCATTGGTTTTAAAATATTTCTACACACAATTATTGTAAGTGTTGTTAATGATGGAATTTGTTGATAGGTTGTTTCAAAGTCATTATTAATTTTATTTTTTAGTGGTGGCATGATATTTAATTCATTGTTTCTTTATTCACTACATGTTTCCATGAAATTTTATTCATTGTTTATTTCATCATTATTTATTTCCATGATATTTTATTCATTATTAGGGGGTAAATCATCATACATAAATTCATAATCAACAAACTCAAAAAAATTATACTTTGAATGTGAAATTCCAATATTATCTAATTTATTATTGTCAATTGGCTCATTATCTATGATAGTTGGCTCATCAAGATTAATGTTTGTACTTTATCTAGAATGAAGTTCGTGTATTTGTACCTTATATTTTCATCTCAAATCTTATAATTGATCTAGTTTTTTTCTTAAAACTCTTCCTCTTCCTTGAATGTGATCCATCACCCATTAGAAAATAGATAGCTTTTCAAAGGTGGGGTCAAAAAAAGTAATTTAAAAGTACATAGAAAATACACAAAACATATATAGATAATGTCTATGCGGATAGAATTCTGTATTTGGGTTTAAAATAGTCATTTAAAACTAAGTTTTGTCTATATTTTTAATAATGTTTATATGTTATAATACATACATATTATTGATACTATAGCTTCATCCCATATAACTATGTAATAAGACTAACATACGAGGCATTTACCCCTTCAATTATCCCAAAGTGAATTTATTTATTTGACTTATTCATAACTAGGTTTAATTATCCCCTTAATTTGATTGATGTCCACATTAAGTTTAATTAGGCTAAAATTACATTTAATTTCTCCAAATTAGGTTTAATTTTCCCCTTGGTTGATGTCAATTAGTGCAAAATAGAATCAATTAGACCAAATTAGATTTAATTAGTCTAAGTTAGATTTAATTATCACAAATTAGATTTGAAATTAGTCTAAATTACATTTAATTAATATAAAATGCATTCAATTAGTCCAAATTAGATTTAATTTGTGATAAAATTAGGGTTTAAGGCTGACACATTGACAAAATTTGGCTAATTTATCCTTTTTAATCACATTGTAGATTTATGTTTAGGTTCCATAGGTTGAAATTGGTCACAATTTCCTTCATGTTTACATTTTTGATAAAATTAGGGTTAGTTAAGCCATGTGTTGCATAGTATTATTCAATTTATTGAGCCATAAATTTGATTAAGGGGGTCAATTTTTCCCAAATCATGTCCCTAATTACACCAATTGACTAATTGGATCAATTCATGATATAATCAAACTTAATTCTACCCCAAATCATATCCTAATCTTATATTTAGGTTGAAGGGGTTCAAATTATCCTTAAATGCCTCCTCTATTGAATGAATCAACTCTTTGATTCATTATATATGATGACATCAAGGTTAATCTCACTCCAAATCACATTTTATAATCTATGTACATGTTCAACAGATTCAAATTGGCCTCAATTTCCTTCATGTTTTCCTTTGTGATAAAATTAGGGTTTATAGTTTATGGTTATAAAAATTGACAAATTGGCTAAATATGTAAGGTGACATGAGATAATTTAGCTCTAAATCACATCATATACTCTTAAAACTAGGTTCAATAGGTTGAAATTAGCCCTAATTACCTTTAGTAAAATACATTTGTAATGAAATTAGGGAACATAATGGTTGTATCTATCATAAAATTAGGGTTTATGGTTTAATGTAATAATATTGTACATGTGTGATGAAATTGGGGTTTAGGGGAATTGTATTTGTGATAAAATTAATGTTTATGGTCAAAATGTCATGATACATGAGCTAATTTAGCCCATTTAATCATATAATAGACTCATATTTAGGTTCAATAGGTTTAAATTGGACATAATGACCTTCATTTTTGTATTTATGATAAAATTATGATTAGTTAATCTATATGTTGCATAGATTATACAATCAATTAGGTCATAGATTTGTTTTAGGTGCTTAATTTTACCTAAATCATGTCCCTAATTGCACCAATTGACTAATTAGATCAATTAATGAAAACATCAAACTTAATTTAGCCCCAAATCATATCATGCTCTTTTGCTTACATTGAATGGGTTTAAATTAGCCTCAAATGCCTCCTCAATTGAATGAATCAACTCTTTGGTTTATTATATAAGATGACATTTTAGGGTCAATTTCACTCCAAATCATATCATGTATACAATATAAAAAAGGTTAATGTGGCTCTTTTTACCTCCAATTATCCCCACAATTAAATTAATCAAGATTTGATTTCATTATATGGTGGTCCATTCAAGTTTATTAAGCTCAAAACCATATCCTATACATATAAAAACTGAATTGATTTTTTCTTTCCTTCAATCTCTAATGAAATTGGAGGTCATCAACCCATAAATCACATTTTATAGTCATGTAATTAGGTTGAAGGGGCTCAAAATATAACCAATTTCCTTCATATTCAACCATGTTTGACTATTTTGCTTATTTTTTATGGCATTAGGGTTGAAACATTAGTATTAAACTAAGTCTTGATGTCTCATGTTTGGATAAGGATTCACATTAAATATTCTCATTACATTATCACATTCAGAGATTTTCATCATATATTCACATAACCTATTAATTGAGGTCAAAGATCCTATCAAAATCTAATTACATCTTTTTATGGTAGTGTATATAGGAGAAAGGTATCATTAGTGACCTAAACCTACCAATAACCAAATATGATTTTTATTAAGGTGTGCTCCATTGATGGAACATGTATTGGTGTGTATAAATATTAAAGTGCATCAAAATTTGAGCATGTATTATCTTATATACTTATTCAACTTTTACTCTATAAAATTTAAATGAAACAATCACATCTTGACAAGTAAGTCTCAAATATTGATATTCTAATGCACAAATATATTGGTAATCTAAAGGTTAAGTATTCATAATAAGTAGTAAAAATTTCATTTTATGACCTCTTATGATAAAATCAATTATATCATAATATGTCTAATGCGTTAGACTTAAAACCTTAATTATAAGTATTAAGTTAAATTATTAAAATGTGTAATTTTTTTGAATTCTAATTATATACTACAACACCTTAATTCTCTATCCAAAGTGAAGGAAATTTCCCCTATCATGATACACTTCACTTTACAATTGAAATTATCATGATACACCACTATTAGGGAGCTCAAGAACATAGATATAAACATAAAAATTCATACCCATAGATAAAATTTGGTTTTTTTTGTGTTATAAATAAATAAAACATATATTTTATGGCATGTTTGAATTCAAAACCCAAGCCTTTGTCTCAAAAATGGCTTGGATTGCTAGGCCAAAGGTTTAAACCTAACATTCTACAACTAAATCTGAGAGTTTTGATATAAAACAACAAATTTCAACTTCCATCACTAAATATACTATGGATTTAAACATAAAAATTCAAAAAATTATTACCATGATAATGATCACACTCTACTCTTTACAAATATATAATTTTTAGACAATTTTAAGGGTTTAAACTATGTTGATTTCTAACTATACCTGTTTTAGGCACTACATACCAAAAATATACATTCCTATACATGTTTATACAATTTGTTTTTTCATTGATACAAGTTCAAAAAAAATTATATGGTCACAAATTAGGCCTAATTCTACACACATTTAAAAAGGAAAAAAATCATTTTTTTGTACTTAGGGGGGTGCATGGCTAACTATCCATTTTTGTTAGTTTTCAATATCTATTTACTTGAAAAATTTAAAAAAAAAATATTCATTGAAAAACTATATAAAAAGGTCACAAACTAAAAGACCCTATCTAAATATTCACCAAAGGGTTTCAAAAATATTAAATGATGCTAAAAAAATAGTGGGCTATATAACCATCTATCTACTCTATTTTCTTTAAAAAATAGGACTTATTATTCAAATTTTAGATGTTTTACCTAGTTATACTTAACCATTTTTCAAAAAAAAAAAAGTTTTTTGGAAACTAGACTCAAAATTATACAATTCATGTTCTTATACCATCTTCAAAGTTTGAGTGTAGCCATCTCAAATTATCTATAGAAGTTCAGATTTTTAAAATTTCAAGAAAATCATATCCATGGGTAGGCCCCTTTTTGTCCCCCAACTTTGTGCACTTACCCTAGATATTGTAATAAATAAAATAATGTTTTACCTAAAAAACACATAAATTTTTTAAAAGAGGACAAAATAATAATTTATGCCACATATAATGCATTATGCTATGTGAAATCATAATAAGATTATATTTTAAGACATAAAATAATTTTGACCTAAAACACATAATAAAAGATGAAAGAGACTAAACGACTGAAAACAAGACAAATGTAAATTAAAAAATCTCACATAAAAAAATAACTAAAAGATAAAATAAAACAAGTAAATGCCAAGACATATAATAGTTAAGAATATGATGATCACACAATTAAAAATAAAAAAATTTAAAGCAAACAATACTTACAAGAAATCAAATGACAGTGAAGACATCTTAGGCTTGGGTCAAGACCTTTGGTATCCAATATCCATGACAACATTGAATGATCAATGAGGAACCCCTTAAGAGAACCAAAGAGGGTTTGGAAGTGAATGTGAAAAAGTAAATTCACATGTTGGATTTGAAAATAATGAAACCATGACTAAGGAATGGGGTGATGGGGATGATAGTGATTGAGCTGACCCTAGAAAACCCATATCTCTAAGTGTGCTTACATAATCCACCTTGTAAAAAGTATATGTATGGACAAATGTAGTTTCCCAATACAAGAAGTGATTAAAAAATGGGTTGATTGATGATTATTTTATGTGGATGAAAAGATGCATGATTTTACCCTAGAGAAAGTGAGTGAGAGAATAATAACACATGGTTTGAAAGCTAACTAGGATGGTAGATGTGGATAGGTTAAGACTTTGTGTGTAGTTGGAGTGTTGTTAAAATGTGTTGGTGTAATTGGTTATATATAATAAGTTCCTCTAACATTAGAAAGGATATAGTTACACAAATACAAGGAGTAAACATTAAACTAAAATATTATGAAATAGATGGTGAGACAAATGACAATCTGTGAATATATAAGTGATAACTAAAATGGTATGGCCCTAGGTAGCTAGGGTGAATATATGTCATAGATTAATCATGGTTATAGAAACTTGGTTTTCATAATGGTAATTGCCTAAATTTCTATTAAATTGGTTTTCACTTATGGACTTACTGTTTCTCTTTTTCTCCCACTTTTTTAATTTTTTTAATTTTTTGACACCTAATATATATAAAAAAATTAAACTAAGTTAGGCATACAATATCTTAAAGTTTATGATTTTCATAGGTTCATCAAGCTCCTCTCCATCTTTTGTGGCCAACTTTCAAGACCCTAATCTATATTTGGAAATAATGACATATGGGACCAACCAAGTGGGTTCAAATTTACCTTTCTTTTCCATCTCAACATTAGTATTTTATTAGTTTTCCTTTAGAATAATATTTCCAATTTTAAACTCCCTAATTTTTATCCATTTATTATTGATATGGTGAATGCATTTTTGTTAGACATGAGGATGGTTTAAGGCATTGAGACATTTCTCATATAAAAGATCGAGTTCATTAAGGCATGAAGTTCAATAGGATTCATCATCAATAATATGTTGTAGGGATATGTGCAAAGATGGAATCTCAACTTATATAAGTAGAATAAATTAACTACCATATATAATTGAATATGGTGTTTCCCATATGGGTGTGCATATGTTAATGAGATATGCCTAGAGGGTGGGATAAATATACATATGCCAGTCATGACCAACTTCATTGACAACTCACTTAATGATTTTGAGAATGATTTTAATTATTTCCTTTACTTGCCATTTCATTGTGGGTAATATAGAGTGGACCATTTGTGTTTGATATGGTAAGTAGTGGAAATAGCCTTGACTTATTTTTTCTTGAAGGACATTCTATTATTAGAGATGATATTGGATGATAACCAAAGCAAAAAACAATATGGTTCAATATAAACTTAGCAATCTAATTTGTCTATGACATATGTTAAGGGCATTACCTCTACCCACTTGGTAAAATATTCAAACGTGATAATGATATGGTTTTGGCCATCAAATGAATTAGTATTTATTTTTCCAATGAGGTCTAACCCCTATGTGGAGAATGCCATGGTATAGTAATAGGCTATAAATCTTGCGAAGGGATGTATATGAGATCACCATTCTCTGACAAGGTATGCATTTGTTTTTAACATAAGCACATCAATTATATTCCATTGTAGGACAATAATAACCTACAATTAAAATATTTGTAGAAAGGACTATGCCACTAGAGTGCATACCATATATTTCCTCATGAACTTATATAATAGTATAGGTAGACTCTTCATAATTTAAACAACATAAAAAATTTCCATCATATCCTATTCTACACAAAGTGTGACCAAGGATTGTGTAATGAGATGTGCATTAAATAATGTTTTACATTGAATTTGGGTTAATTTATATGAACATGTGTTGTTATGAAGATATGCATAAATATCAATATACCATGGAGAAGTGGTACCAACCACCTCATAGACCATTTTAGAATTAGGAGTGTCATATGAAGGAATCTTCAAGTAATCTATAATTAATTTGTTGTTATTTATTTTAATATCAAGTAATGAACTAATAGTGGCCATGACATCAGCTATTATATTATTAAATCATGATACTTATTCAAACTATATAAAAGTAAAACACAAATTAAGATAATACACCATCCTATTATATGGGATTAACTTATCATCATAATCTTTAAATTCATCAATTACTTGGATTATGATGACTTTCAAATCACAAAAGATAAGAATATGTTGGATATCCCATTATATAACAAGTCTGAGACTAGTTATGAGTGTTCATATTATATAATTTTTTTGGTACAAGGAAACTCAATTTTGAATGATTTTGGAATATAATCCCCATTGGTGTGACTAGTAGATTACTTGCCCCTAAAATAGTTTGTGGAATAACCATTAAAATATAACTTTCAAAGTAGGGTTTCATCAATAGACATTATTTATTCATCTAGGAATTATGTAATAATAGGTGTATGATCTTCAAGAGGATCTTATAATACTTGTATCTTGATTACTTTTTGATTAACATACTCAAGTTCAAACTCACTAAGAAACATGACCCACTTAGCCATTCTGCCTATTAAAGTTGTTTTGGATAAGAGATACTTAAGGGTGGAGTAATATAGAGTTTATTTGGCCCTATATCCAAATTTTTATAAATGGATATGGTTCCTTTATGTATTTATAGATAGGACATCAACCCCAACCTAACTCTATCTATATCTTTATATAGAGGGTTGGTGTACCATATCAACTATTCAAACTATCTATCTATAGTTAGCACTCAACACCTTATACTCAACCCACCCACTCCTCTATCTAGACTAAGTGGTCTATCTATATTCTATATGATTTATCTCTCTATCTCTGAAAGATTAATAGTTTGTCTCATGCTAGGTAGATAGATAGGTCCCAACCCCAATATAACATAGTGTCATATAGATAGATAAGTGACCCTTCACTCATCATATCAATGGATGGATCATCATCACTAGAATTGAGGTCTATATATAATGGGCTCTATAGATATATGACTGAGTGTGGGTTCATCTAGAGTCTATTAGTTGTTCTATAGCATTGTCTAGTCTAGTCCCATATAGAGGGAGAGATAGAGGTTATATCATGGTGGGATGAGATGGTGAGGGGATCTATAGAGATGAGTCAATCATCAATCTATTTTATTCCCATGTATATATATATATATATATATATATAATGGGAGGGGTTTTTTAGAAGTTAGAATTGAGAGAATGTAGAGTAAGACAAACCAATTGATATTAGCCTCCACTCTATCCAACTGTGCCTTAGCTCATGCTATAACTATCTTGTGCCATGTCGTAACTACTTACTGTCATGCTAAATCTACCTCTAGCTATGGTATCTAGTGCTATGCTCTCACCAACGTGAGTGATGCTCATGCACCCACCCACTAGAAGCCACATAATTGCTTCTGGTGGGTGGGTGCATGAGCATCACTCAAGTTGGTGAGAGTGAAACACTAGATACCATGGTTAGAGGTAGATTTAGCATGATACTAGGTAATTCTAGCATGGCACAAGATAGTTATAGCATGAGCTAAGGCACAATTAGCTAGAGTGGAGGCTAATATTTATTGGTTTGTCCTACTCTACATTCTCTCAATTCTAACTTCTAAAAAATCCCTCCCATATATATATATATATATATATATATATATATATATATATACATATATATATATACATATATATATATATATACATATATATATATGTATATATATATATGTATATATATATATATATATATATGTTAGGAACCTGTGCTACCCCTTCTCTTTACTTTGTTAGTATAATAATTTTTATGGAAGTATATACTTTGTAATTCATCCCATAAGAATTTTGTTTTTTCCCACATTCATGGGAAGTAGTAGTTTCTTAGATTATACTTAGTATATAAGTAAGTGTTGAGGTAAATGAAGGCATCCACAAATTTATTGTATTGAGCTTGCTCAAAAGAGGTTATCCCCTCTAAGAGGCCAGTGATTCTACAATTTCACCATTGTAATTTAGTTCAATTTAGCCATTGTAATTTAGTTCTACTTATTTGAGTTAATATATTATTAATGTTCATAGTTTATTTCATGTTTTTGTAATTATTTACTAAATTTTTTAGGAAGGATCCTCTCATCTAGTATTAGATCACTTTTTAGGGCTAGTTTTTTTTTAAAGTGTTTTTTGTTTTACTACATAATTGATTTAATTATTTTTTTGTATCACAATAATCTAATTCAGACTAGGGTAAAAACTTATCCACATAACTATGGGAAGTGCTTGGGTGAAATCCTTAAAACTCATTGTGAGGAGTACCATAGGAACCCCAAAGTATTTGGCCCATTGAGAGGAACTTATAGCAAAAAGGGCAACAACCCCATCCTGATTAACTAGTTCCCATCCATGAGGAAAACTAATAGCTGTCATTTAGAGATAAACCCATGTCCAAAAGTTTTTTGGAGAGTGATACTCATTCAAATGGAATTGGTGGCCAGAGAGATATATTTAAACCTTTAGGCAACTATTGAGACTTGGGGCCTATTTCTATCATTTTCAAAATATTTCCAACTGATTATAAAAAAATCAACCAATAGTAGAGTATTTGAAGAATATTAGAGGACTTGTAGCTAGACATTTGATAAAAACAAAAAACTTGAAAATCTTCATCCTATCAGTTTCAACAAAATATCCATAGAGTATCAAATAGATCTTAGAGTATTTGTAGCCAAATATAAAATAAAAAATAAAATCCATAAAAAGAAAGTAATTTTTTTTAAATTTTTTTGCCATATCTCTCCATTTGTAGCTCCGTTGATCCTCAAAATTTATCCAGACAATTGAAAATTTATTTTCCACATTTTCTTCCTTGAGGTCCCATATCCTAATTCCACTCCTAATTCCTACAAATCTCAATTTTCCCTTTTTTAGAGTTTTACCATAACTTCTATTTTTGTTTATTTGCCTCAAAAAAATTCTATAGTGTTCATATCCCTTTTCTTATCCTTTTTCCATCTTTGATAAATTTTCTAGTCTTTTCATTTTCACTCCTAAAATTTTTGTCAATCATACTTCCACTATGAAAAAAAAGGTAAAAAACCTTTACCCCTTCTGATTTTTCCCAAATCACAAAATTCCCTCACTAAATGTGCCTTAACTCTAATTTTTCTACCTATTGAAAAAAAATCTTATTCAGGTCATTGTATTAACTCAAACAAGAGAAAAAACATGAAGGATGAGATTATCACCCTCAAGACACACATCAAAGATCTTGATGAAAAAATTCCTGACCTTAGTCTTCAACATACCACCTTGAACAATAGATGACATCTAGAGTCCTCTTATGACAATGAATTTTATTCTTTCAATAATTTTCATGGGCTGAAGCTTGATTTTCCTCAATTCCATGGTGTAAATCTAACTAGATGGATCTATCAGGGTAAATAATATTTTAGTCTACATAATACTTTTGATGCCAACAAGGTTCTACTTGTATCCTTTCACTTGGAACTTGAAGCCCTTCAATGATATCATTGGTATACCAAGACTCATGATGATCCAAGATGGATTGATTTTTGCACCTTCATTTTGTAATGGTCTAGCCATAGTGATTTTTATGACTTCATGGGAACACTCACTAAACATTTCCAAAAAGGAACCATGAGAGAATATCAAACAAATTTTGAAAAATTGGCCAATTACATAGAGGGATTATCTAATGAATTCTTCAAGAGTTTTTTTGTTAGTGGACTAAAGGATACAATTCAATCTAAGGTTAAAATGTTTTGGCCCAACATGATGATAGAATCCGTAGGGTTATCTAAGTTGGTAGAGGACAAGATCATATCTCAACAAAAATTCAAATCTAATTTTTCTACATTATAAAATACAACTCCACAATGATCTCAAATAATGCTAGCCCCTATAGCCACTCTTATGAAACATTTTACTGAAGTAGGGATGCAAGACCATAGAAAAAAAGGATTATGCTATACTTATGATGACAAATTGACTTAGAGACAATAATGTGTTGAGAAAAATCTATACCTATTAGATGTGGACTCTCCACCCAAAAATGAAGATTGGGAATATGTTTAGGATACAATAGATGATTCATAAGAAGCTTAGTCGATTATGGAACCTACTTCTTAGGAAAACCAACTAGATATCTCTCCATGCCTTAACAAGAGTCACCACCCACAAACTATGTGAGTTATGGATTACTTGAAGAGGTTCCCTCTCATAATACTCATTGATTTTAGTATCACTCATAACTTCATTGACCCTCAGATTTCCAAACAAGATGATTGTTTTGTCTATCCTTGCTCTAACTTTATAAGTCATGATTATCAATGGGGGAACATTACCTTACAAAGGGAAGTATTTCAATGTGTGTATCTCTATGAGAGCTTATAAATTGTGCTCCAACATGTTTACCTTGACCTTAGGTGGATGTGATGTTATTTTGGAAGTCCAATGGTTATGCACATTTGAACCCATCTTATCATATTTTTTTGAACTTTGGATGCAATTTTTAGACAATGGGGAAAAACACACATTGAAAGGCATACAACTAGGGTCTCTTAGCATCATCAATTCACATTACATAAAAAATATTCTTAAGAATAATTCACATGGAATAATTACCTAGCTCCATTCCATTCAAATTCAACCATTAATGGTCTCCACTTCTTCTAATCTACAAACTATTTTGTATAGCTATGCACATGTCTTTGCTAAACCAGTGATATTGCCACCTTCACAGCTAGAGGACCATCGTATTTAGTTCCTTCCTAAAATAATTCCTCCCAATATCAAGCCCTACCACTACACATGTTAGCAAAATAATGAGATCGAGATCCTCATTCAAGACTTACTAAATCAAGGCATTGTCACCCTACAACCAATCATTATTCTTCCCAAGTTATCCTTATTTGGAAAAAAGATGGGTCACAACACCTTTGCATTGACTTTCATGTATTTAATGACATCACAATCAAGGATAAGTTACCGATCCCTATTATTGATGAGCTTCATGACACTCATTTTTTCTCCAAGTTGGATCTCTACTCTAAATATCACTAGATCCAACTTCATGAGGATGATATCACTAAGACAAATTTTCACATGCATGATGGCCATTATGAGTTTCTAGTCACGTCCTTTAGCCTCACTAATGCTCTTTCAACATTCTAGGCATTGATGAATATAATATTCTAGCCCTACTTATAGAAATTTATTTTGGTCTTCTTCATGACATCCTTATATATACTAAAACATGGTTTGAGCATCTCCAACATCTAGAGCTTGCACTACAACTTCTTTCTGACCATCATCTTTGTGTAAATAGTTAAATATGCTTTTAGAAAGGATGAAATGTATTATCTTGGGCATATTATTTCAAACTAAAGGGTTTGAGTGGATCCTAAAAAATAGTTGTCATGACAAATTGGTTTCATCTTTAGACACTCAAGATCCTCCATGGTTTTTTAGGGCTGACTGGATACTATCATAAGTTTATCAAGGATTACAAGAAGATTACAGCTCCATTGATAACTATGTTTAAAAATGATTCTTTTACATGGACACAAGCTACTGAATATGCATTTAAATAATTGAAATAATCTATGTGTACTATGCCTATTCTAACTATGCCAAATTTTACCAAGACCTTCACTATCAAGAGCGATACTTGTCGTAATGGACTTGGTATTGTTCTCCTCCAATAAATATTCCCTATTGCATTCACCAACAAATCTCTTTTTAGAAATAATTTAGTACTCTCTATTTATGGGAAGGAAATGATGGCCATTTTTTATGCAATTCAAAAGTGGCAGCCATACATACTAGGGAATCATTTTTGCATCAAAATTGATCACTAGAGTCTAAAATATTTCCTATAACAATGGGTCTCCACCCTATTATAATAGAAATGGGTCATAAAACTCATGGGTTATGACTATGATATCACATACAATAAGGGTAAGGACAATATTATGGTTGATGCTCTATCTTACACATTTGTGGACCAAGCTTCCCTTTCAACTATTTACATGATTATTCCAAATTGGTTAGAAATTGTATAGTAGGGGTATGTCAATGACTCCTCATTATCTCAAATCATTCAATAGTTATCCAATAACCCCTTTATTGTACCACATTATTCTTGGAATGGGGCTTCTCTATGATACAAGGGTTGTCTAGTGCTTTCCAAGAGCACAGATCTTTAGTATGATGTATTATATGAAATCCATGATTCTCCATCCATAAGGAACTCAAGGTTTCTCAAAAATTATGAGCAGACATGATGCAAATTCTTTTGGAATGGAATGAAAAAGGAAACTCAACATATGGTTGTTGAATGTGATACCTGCCAATGCAACAAGGGTGAAACCACACTCATCCCTAGTTTGATTGAACCCTTTCCCATCCCAACTAGGTTTGGATAGATATTTATATGGATTTCATTAAGGGGATCCCAAAATCTAGAGGAAAAATAGTGATCTTGGTTATGGCTGATTACATCCATAAATATAGTAATCTTTGTGCCCTTAGGCATGCCTATACTTCACAATCACATAATTTTTATTGGACTAGATTTTCCATCTTCATCGCATTCCTTCATCCATTGTATCAGATTATGATGCATCTTTCACCATCCATTTTTGGATAGAACTATTTCAACACATTAGTACCCAACTGAAGATGAGTTTTGGGTATCATCCATAAATGGATGGCTAGACTAAAATTGTAAACAAATTCTTGAAAAATTCCCTTCATTGCTTCACCTCAAAATAACAACATCAGTGGGAAAAGTGGATCCCCCTCATCGAATGGTGTGCAATACCTCCTACCACACTTTAACTAAAATGACTCCATATGAAGTAATATATGGTCAAGCCCCACTAGTGATCCTTTTGTACACCCATAGTAGTTCATCAATTCAAGTGGTCAACATGATTCTCTAAACTTGAAATCATATCCTCAACACCCTATGGGAAAATATTCATATGACACAAAATAAAATGATATAATAAGATGATCAACATCATTCTGAGCACACTTTTCAAGTAGGTGATATGGTTTTTCTTCACCCATAGCTGTAAAAATAATCCTTCTTAAAAATAAAAGTGAATCATAAGTTGGATCCCAAGTTTTATGGGCCCTATAAGGTTCTTCATAAGATTTTGTTTATTGATTATAAGTTGGAGCTCCCACCTTCCTAAGTTCACTCAGTATTTCATGTCTCTTATCTGAAAAAATTTCTTGGCACAAACATTAGAGTGTAAACTATTTTACTATAGCTTGATAATGAAGTATCCATCCTTATTTAGAGGCAATCACATATAGTCACACATTCCAACTTCACTCCCACTCCATCATAAAGGTTTTAAGTTAGTTGCATGAAATGTAACCAAATGATGCTACATGGGAAACACTATTTTAAACTTAGTACCAATTCCCACATCTGAAGCTTTGAGGAAAAATATTTTTCTAAGAGGGAGGGGATGTTAGGAACCTATGCTACTCATTCTCTTTACTTTTTTAGTATAATAGTTGCTATGAATTCATATGCTTTGTAAGCCATCTCACGAGGATTTTTTCTATCACATATTCATGGGAAGTAGTAATTACTTAGATTAGACTTAGTATATAAGAAATGTTTAAGCCAATGAAGGCATTAAGCTTTTTCAAATGATGTTGTTACCTTGAAGAGGTGAGTGATTCTACAATTCAACCATTATAATTCAATTTTGATTATTTGAGTTAATATATTTCTAATTTTCATAGTTTATTTCATGTATTTGCAATTAACTTCTAACTTATTTATGAAGGGTCCTCTCAATATATGTAGGGGCCCTATATATATACATATATATATATATACATATATATATATATATATATATACATATATATATATATATATATACATATATATATATACATATATATACATATATATATATATATATACATATATATATACATATATATATATATATACATATATATATATATATATATATATACATATATATACATATATACTATAAACCTCTAACCTAATCCATATAGACTAGATTAGACTCTATATGGGTTCAATCTATACTAGGTTCAATCTAGACTAGACTCTTTACAAGTTCAATCTATAGTAGACTCCCATATATATATATATATATATATATATATAATTGTTTCAATCTAGAATCTAATCTATATGGTAGGGGTGCACCATATAGACTAGATAGATAAGGGGTTAGGCTTGGGTGTAGATAGAATAGAAGGGCTCATTGGGGAGATCTCTAAGGAACTCTTTGGTGGATAAAGAGATATAAGGGAGCTAAATACACTTAGGAGATATATATAGGGTCATTTCCCCACCCCATTGCTTCATTTAGAGGGAACATCATGTTGAATTTATGTGTCACTATTTGATTTACCATCATGACTAATTGGTTCATCTAGCACTTCATATCACGTATATAATAGATCAAATGGATAAGTCCCATATATATATAGGATAAGGTTTTATTTTTGTAATGATTTTATTTTTATTATTGAGCATGTAATGGTGAGGTTTTTGGGAAGTAAAAATAAACATGAGACATGCATTTTTCATTAGAGAGTAATTACTTTCATATGAAAACAAAGTTATACTTAGGTAATGCACTACCTATTATGAACCACTATCATCATGTTATACTAAAAATGCCCCAAATTCATACTATGTAGTTGATATGTACAAAAGGAAAGACTTACCAACAATAAGTTTCATTAGAACTAGTGGATTGGAAAAATATTACTTAAGATGTTCAAATGCCTTATTATAATTTTCATTCTAATTGAAAGGAGTGTCTTTATTAAGTAGCATTGTGAATGGGTGACAAATGTCTGCAAGTTGAGATATGAATCATCTAATTACTTGGATTTTTCCTTGTAGACTATAAATCTATTTGAGATTTACTGGTGGATGCATATTCATGATAGATGATACTTTATAAGGAACAAATTCTATGTGATGACATGAAATAATGAACCCTAACAACGTTATTGATGTCACCTCAAAAACACATTTTTTAGGTTTAGTCAAATCTTATGTTATCTAATTATCTCAAATATTATATTAATTAATTTTGGATTCTCTACTCTATATTTGGATTTTGAAAGTATTTCATCAACATATTGCTCCATGATATCATAAAGCATACTATTGAAAATTATAGTCATTGCTCTTTGGTATGTGGATTTGGAATTTTGTAGACCAAAAGGCATCACTTGATAGTAAAAGGTACTCTAAGGTATTTTAATTTTTTTTTTATGTTGGTATTTAGGATCTATTTTTATTTGATTATATCCTGAAAAACCATCCATTAATGATAACATTTTATGTCCTGCAATGGAGTCCATAATCAAATCTATATTATGTAATGAGAAGTGATCCTTGGGACATGATTTATTGATATCATGAAATTATTTAAAAAAACTTATTCCTTTTGGCTTCTTTAACACTAGTACAATGTTGGATATCCACTATAAATAGTTGATGGGGAGAATGAAACCAATCTCTAATTGCTTATTTAACTCTTCTTGTAATGTCCCCTTTTTCCAAATGTGACATTTATATAAGACCATTAGCCTATTTAATTATCATAATCATGTTATTTATTACAAGGGAATATTTATATGTCAAGTCACTACTCAATATATTATTCACATGTACTATTCATGAATTACTATTCATTGTCACTACTCATACTGATGTGGCAAGTGATGTAGGTCATGATGTAGTATGTGATGTGTCTTATGGGTGATGGCTCCTTAGGGAAATGATAAATGGGTATAAGTGTGGAACATTTATTAGTGGGGTTCATCATTTTAGAGTGTGGATAAGTCAAAAGTGAAGAGGGACATCATTGGAAGCATTTGTATACCAGAGGAGTGGGAGATGAGAGTTACTATTATAGATTGGAGGCACAGGTGTGAGTGGGACATAGTCTTGGAGGCATTTGAATGTGGAAGATGATTATTAAAAAGGGGGGGATACACTTTTAATCCTTGAACAAGAATACAAGTTTATTACTATTCTTGAATAGTGGTGCCACTAAATATGGTGCATTTTTGCCTTGATCATGAAGTTTCCTTCTCTCATATCTTCTCATGCATTTTATATAATAAGGAGAGATCTCTCCCTTTGTAAGGCATACATCTTGAATATTATTAAACATCCACCCTCTCCCATTTATGAATTTTTAACCTATTTTATCTTACACTTATCCTAAGGATGAAAACCCTTAGATTGAAGAAATGTTTGAGGACAACAACCCTCTAAGGTTTGTTGGTTTTTGTGGTGAGAGATCTATATTTAATCTTCATTGGATTTTGTAATAATTATTATGATTCAATGTTTTAGTTTATATTTTGTTCAATAATATCAGTGTAATATTTCAATGATTAAATATCATAGTTGGGTGTTTTTAATTTTGCATATTACAATTGTATGTTTGTGATATTTTGTAAGCTTTTCTTGAAAATACAAAAAAAATCTAAATATCCTGAAAGGGGATATTACAATGGTATCAGAGAATAAGTGTTGAGTTTGGATTATTATAGTGTGAGTAGTTTTAGTAATATTCCCATCTAGGAATATTTTAGTGGTACCAGAGCACAAAACATGCTTCCAACCTGTTGGTGTTTAATCTTCTTTTGAGAATTTTAGTATTGCATGTTTGTGATAAGCACTAACATGTCAAGTTGAAACCATTGGATGTGTATTTCTAACTATTGTAGGTCAAAGGAGTTTTTTTGAAATGGGTGAAATAATAATGGATTGATCTAGTTTGGAACATATGCTGAATTGTTTTATAATAATGACATTAAATGATGAAAAAATGGCTCAAACATAACAATAACTTAATCATTTATTTGCACAAATGATGGCTAAATTATATAACTCAATCTAAAATAGAGATATTACTTCACAATATTTTAGTGGTTTGGTCAACTCTAGACCTACCATTCCTACTTTAATTTCAATGAATAACACTATAGAAGGTAATAATGAACCCACTGAACAATAATTTCATGGTCAACTAATGAGAGATTGGAGATCATTAGGGGCAATTTTCTAGGTTAAAATGTCATTCTATGAATATTTAAAATTTAGGCAAAGGAATAGACATTGTAGAGGTGGAAGACCACATATCAATGAGTTATAGAGGAAGGAGGGTAAATCATGTATTCCTTATTTTGATGGTTCTAACAAGTATAGTGAATGTTTGTGGGTGTAAAAATTAGATAAATATTTTCATCTTAACCCCCATGTTAGAAATAGAATCCATTGAGTATACCACACTTCATTTAGATGGGGAGGCTCATAAGTTTGCTACCATGGTTTTGTGACCTTAGGACATGAAAATATCATGCCTTATGCATACTTCATGTAAAGATTGATTACCAAGTTTGATAAAAAGGATATGGAGTTTTTATCACCTCCTAAAAATAAAGTTCAAATCAAATATTTCCCTTATAATAAATATTTTCAAAAGGAGTTTCCAAAGAAAATGAATGTGGAAATATAGGTAAGGAATGAGCTTAGAAGGAAACAACTTTGTTTCTTATGTAGGGAACCTTGGGATCTTAGACACAGATGCCTTGAGTAAGGCAAGGTACATCACATTGAGGTTACTTATAACATAAAAGAAGAGGTAGAGAAATTATACTCTAGTTCATATGAATATTATGTGAATGTAGATGTACTCATCAGAGGAGAAGAAGGTAGATTATAGATTAGATAGTGATTAAGAAAAGACTGACATAATAAATTTGGAAGCTAGAGAATGAAGATAGAGATAAAGAAATCAATCAAGTAATGGATGAGCTTGATATTCTTCAAGAGGAATTTGATTTATAGGTCTCACCTAAGAACTTATAAGTTTCACGTAATGATAACCTCAATGGGTTTGAGAAATAATAAGTCAGAGATGTAGCTAAAGATAAATCAAAAGATTTATTTTGTGAAGAGGAAGAGACTTTGGATGCTTACCAAGAGGAGTTGAAATAATGAACCATCTCTACTCTTCTTGGTACCCCAAGGAAAAACCCATTTTGAGTAAGAGGTGTCTTATAGGGTTAGTGAGTGATAGTTTTGATTGATAGTGGGGTAACCCATAATTTCATCAATGGGGGCTTAATGGCTAAGAGGAGTCTACAAGCAAAGGATTTAAAGAGGTTAGGTGTGATGGTGACAAATGGATATATTATGACAAGTGGTACACTCAGGATCATGAAAATTAAGTGGATGAAGATCTTATCCCTTAATTGTGAGGTTGTATGCACAACCCAAGCATATGGTGTGGACATAGAGGTTGTAGTTACTATGGATAGATTATTTTCTATAGCATCACTTGGTTTAAGGCTTCTAAATCTTGATTATATCATAGTAGTGTAGTGGAATCATGGTGGAAAATCTATATCATAAAGGTGATATTTCAATGGTATCAGAGCATAGTGTTATTGGTTTATTTTGTAAGAGTTATTATTGTAAAATTTAGAATTAAGACAATATCCTATTTGGGGATATTATAGTGGTATCAGAGCTTGTAATCTTGCTAGCCTATATGTCTTGTGTTGTTTGATGTTTCTAAGTGATAGGGAGATTTTTTGCAATGGGTGAAATAAGATTAGATCCAACCAATCTAGAGAATTTTATGAGTGGGATACCAGAGAATTCTAAATTTTATAATAATTACTCTTACAAAATGAACCAAAAACATTATGCTTTGAAACCACTATAATACCTCCTTTTAGGATATTTAGAAAAAAAATTATTTATACTCTAATCTAAAACTAAATGTAATTCAAATATGTGTTAGAGTTTTTTCTCATGTTTGCTAGGTTATATAGATAGTTTTTGATAATTTCCTAGTATGTCCTTTTGTGGATTTACCCACATTAGTTAGTTTAACTTACTTATTATTTGTCCTTGCCTATATATATAAGGCTTTTCATTTGTAATAGATAGAAGTTATCTTATATATTTTATATGATATTACCTTTGTATTTATATATCATACTTTTATATTTTACAATTCTTCTTGTGATGATTTTATTGTTAATGATTTAGATCTTGGGATTGGAATGATCTTGTTGATGTTCCTTTTATGGCATCAGAACTAGAGGTATTGTAGCCATCCATTTATGATTTTGTTATTACAAGGGTTTTTCCATTTATAAAAATGTAATATTTTTGTAGTGGATGTGTTTTGTATGGATGTTTGAGATTTTGTTTGGATATTGACATTTTTTTTAGAAATTACAATTTTTTTTTTAGAAAATTATGATTCTCTTTTAGATCATTTTTCTCCTCACAAAGGTGTCTAATTTGAAAAATTCTTTCATTGTTAGAAATAGGACTTATAGAGGTTTTTATAAAGTGGTCATAATAAACATTATGAGTAGTATCAAAGAATATATGGGGATTTGAATTTGACACTACAAATCTAATTTTTATGATTTTCTTATACGAGATAAAAAATAGATCTTGTATTTAAAGTGAAAAATTAGCATGGAAGATTGATCTATATGGAAGATTATTATTTTATTTTGCTAAAAATTTCCTTCAAATTAAATTTTTTATAGATATGGTAGAAATAGTTTAATTTTTCTTTGAGCATTTAATTTTTGTGCAATGTTTACTTATTTGAACCATTTTAATGATGGGAAACTTGTAAAAAAAATAACTTTTGAACCGTGACTCAAAATTGAGTACTATTTTTTTAAAGTGTATGTTTTTAAATTATCCATCCATTGGGTTTGTTTATATTTTAAAATTCATTAAATTATAAAGTGTCAAAGTTAGAGGGCCTTACACTTTTTTGGGGTGTTCATTATTTTTATCGAGAGATGTTAAATTATCATAGGGGGTTTGTCTTTTCGAGAGGGTTCTTATTCTTTTTGACTTTCTCCTTATTTTTTTACAATGGATTATTAATTGTTTGATCCCATCAACACCTCAAAATGTATTATTTATAAGATCAAAATGTAGACACGCTTAGAATATAAAAGCTTATGGAGTGTTATGATTGGTAGCATTCCTCACTTTACAGATGAGAAATTTCTTAATTGTATTTCATCTATGCAATATGAGGATCTATGTTTGATTTTATTCCATGTTTTAGATAGTTTTCATTACTATGTCACATGTGGCACATCACCAAAAGAAGCTTGAAATACTATTATAGCCTTATTTGAAAAGGATACTTAGTATTTTGGGTATTTTCCACCCTCTTTTACTCCACCTCCTTCTATTCCACTTCCTTATCTATTGTTATAGAGGATTTATCTTTCAATGATGATATTGATATTGTTAAAAATTTGAGTCTTGATAGTGACATGGGTGAAGCACTATTAACACTTGCTTCTTCTCTTCATAGTGAGGATTCACTCTTTACTAGTGACATGAATCAAGATTCCTCCTCATTTTATGAGGACATACTTATTGATGGTAATCTAGATGAGGCATTCTTACCTCTTGCACCTCTCACTATTAAACCTTCTTTAGTTTTTAGTGATGACTTGTATTTTGATGATGGTTTTCTTGAGGTACCTATTACTCATAATATTCATTTCATTGATTTATAGGACATAATTATTTAGGATGTGGTACCTTCACCATCACTTTTATAGATCATGGATGAGAAACCATCATGACTTCCTAAGGATGACTTTTATTGTGCCATAGTTATTGTTCCTTCATCATCTACTCCTCTTTTTGTGAGGATATGTGTTTAGATGGTGATTTTCATGAGGAACCTATTATTGTTGCACATTTCATTTTGGAGCTTGTTGATACTCCTACTACTATATGTGTTTCTTGTCTAACTTTGGATCCACCTACTTATGTGCTTGGTTCCTTTGAGAAACATTCTCTTGTATTTAGATCTTAGATTTATATTTTTTATGCATGAAAAAATATCTATCTATAATACCTATAAAATATGAGAACTGACTCTAACACCTCCCTCAAGTGAATATAGGGGCTAAAAATAGCCAAAAAACAAAGTGGAATATCCATAGTATGAATCTAGACAATAAGACCTGATAAGGTACTCATGTACAACATATATCTATGAAATAGAGAATGAGAGAAAACTTTTAGGAAATAAAAATACCCCCCAAAATGAAGTAAAAAAATAAAGGAAAGGAAAGAAGGAAGGACCTCATTTGTAACCCCCACTAAGGATAAATTCCTTCACGCCACACAAAAATTAGTAATATATATATATTGCATTGATGAAAAGGAGTAAGGAACCATCTATATAGGTGGTGAGATAGTCCCAAAAATAAAATGTTCTTCCCATTAATGTACCTTCCTCCTAAGTTTTACAAATAATATGTCCCAAGGAAACATCACCTATAAAATATTGATGCTAGTAAGATATAAAATACCCTATAAGAGTCTACCAATACTTCATGAGTTTATCCCATAGAGTGAAGTATGCAAGGTACAAATCAAAGAGTATGTTTCTCAAAGTAACCAAGCACATAAGTAGGTGGATGGTGTCTCAGGAAGTCATGATGGTGTCTCATCCATGATATTTATGTGGGGTGAAGGAATTTATACTTAGGGTGGATTATACATGAAGTCATTCCTTCCTTCTTTTCCTTCTTTTCTCTCTTTTACATCATTTTGAGGGGAGTTTTGTTCTGATGGGTTTTCTTCCTTTCTTCATTTTGTGGATATATATTTTACATGAGTACCTTATCATGCTTAGTTTTCAAGACTCATACTATGGATATGCCACATTTTTTTTGGCTGTTTTTATCCCCTATATTCACATGAGGGTGGTGTTATAGTTGGTTCTCATTTTTTCTAGGTTTTATAGATATTTTTTGTCTATTTTCTAGTTTGTCCTTTTATGGATTTATCCCACATTGGTTAATTTTATTTACTTATTATTTATCCTTGTCTATCTATGAAATGATTCTCATTTTTAATAGATAGAATTTATTTATAGATATTAAATGATATTACCTTTTTATTTACATATAATCTTTACAACTCTTATAAATCTTTTTGTGATGCTTTTGATGTTAATGCTTCAGATCTTGGGATTGAACTATCTTGTTGATGTTCCTTTCAATGTGGGAATTACAAATAATCAACATAGTGTAAGTATGAGTTATGGATTAAACATAAAATACTAAAGATAATATCCATTAATATAAAAATCTTACATTAATACAATGTTAATATATATTAAATACTTACAAACATTACCATACCTAAAAATCTCCACACATCTTCAAATGAGATTATGCACACAACACATACTCTACAAACTAAAAATCTAAGTCTTATCTAAGAAAACAATTGTAATCCCTGGATGGAATCACCTCACTTGGACAAGAGAGTTTATGTCCTCAAATCTAATAATGTAAACAAAGAGGGTTTTCATCCTCTTAATCTCTAAACAACCAAGGGTTTATGTCCTCGGTTGAGAAAGATTGAACACAAATTCAAACCTAACAAATGGGGTGTTTTAATAATATTCAACATTCATGAATTACAAAGGGAGAGATATCTCCTTATTATAAAAAATGCATGAGAAGATATGAGAGAAGGAAACTTCATGATCAAGGTAAAAATGCACCACACTTAGTGGTACCACTATTTAGGAATAGTAAACAGCTTGGATTCATATTCAAGGGTCAAAAGTGGATCCCCTATTTTTTACAAATCCTCCTCCACATTCATATGCTTCCAAAACTAAGACCCAATCAAACATGTGCCTCTAGTATATAATATCAACACTTGTCTCTCACTTCTTTAGTGCACACATGCTTCCAAAGATGTACATCTTCACTTTTGACTTCTCTACACACTCCAATCATGAATCCCACTAATAAATATGCCACATTATACTCCTTTGTATTTTACCCAAAGAGCCATCACCCATAAGACACATCACATATTACGTCATCACCTACATCACCAACCATATCAACATGAATAATGATAGTGAATAGTAATATGTGAATAGTACCTATGAACAATATCTTGTGAATAGTGACTTGACATATAAATATTACCTTAAAATACCCAACTTAGCCTATGGGAATAAAATAGGCTAATGATATTTTATAAATGTGACATTTAGAAAAAGGGGACATTACAAATCCTCCCTTCCCAAAGATTGCTTGTCCTTTTACAATATTGGTTCATTTCATGATTCTAAATACTAGGGTCCCAAATCAGTTACAAGAATATGTAATTCCAAATCCTCAATCCTCTTTGTGATGTAATTTTTCCACCTTGATTCTGTTACACTACTCTAATATAATCAAGATTTGGAATCCCTACACCAAGTTATGTTATAACAAATACTCTCTACATAGCATCCCAATAGAGATTTGAATTATCTCCTTGTTTATTAGGCATGGTTACAACATCAACCTCTTTCTTAGTCTATTTTACTAAATTCTTTTGTAATTCTAACTAGTTTCCATCATGCATGGGAAATGGCCACTCAAAATCTAGATTTACATAATTGGGATGATGTAGATGCTCCATGTCAAGATGTGGATTTCTAAATCCTATATCTTTAATCTACCCACTCTCTAGGATAATAGGTAGTTATTCTTGGGATGTATATTCTTTAACACACCATTGTAAATGAAAATCACTTACACATCTTCTTACAACTCACCCATGAAAGCATCATCAACTAAGGGTCTGGGAGCAATTGGTGTCAATTATTCATGAAAATCATGTTTTGAACCTTCATTTTCTAGTATTATTATAAAAATTCCAATAAGTGGAAGATCATCATGTGAAGATTGTGAGGCCTCTCCCTCATATGGTTACAACTTCTCTACACATTTATCAACAAAATTTTGAACTAGTGTATGTACAACTAGTGAAACCTCCTTCTATGGACTCATCAGTATATTTTTTCTTCCTCTTGTTGTAACTCCATTCTATAAAAATGTTGGCATCCTAGGTCAAGATGTTGATATATTATTGCATTATTATTATTTCCTACTATTTGAGTAATCATCTAAGTAATTTTTTGATCCATTTGTTGATGAGATGAATCATCTATTCAGTCATCTAATGCATTAAATTATTCATCAAATTATCTAGATTGTATGGATCTAATCTTATTTCACCCATTACACAAAATCTCCTTATCACTTAAAAACATCAAACAACACAAGATCTACATACTAATAAGATCATAAGATTTGATACTATTGTAATATCCCTAAATGGGATACTATCTAAATTCTAAATTTTACAATAATGACTCTTAAAAAATGAACCAATAACACTATGCTTTGATACCATTTTAATATCCATTTTTAGGATATTAGGAAAAAAATGGGTTTCTATGCTAATCCAAAACTAAATGTAATTCAAATATAGGAATTACAAATAATCAACACAATGTAAATTTGGATTATGGATTAAACATAGAATATTAAAGACAATATCCATTAATATCAAACTTTTACATTAATATAATGCTTGGATATATTTTGAAATTTCCCATTTATGATATTTGAACTTGTGTTCAATCTTTATCAACCAAGTATGGAAACCTTTGGATGTTTAGAGATTAAGATGAAAAAAACACTCTTATTTTTCATTGTTGTATTTAAAGAAAAAAACCCTCTTGTCCTAGTGAGGTGATTCCATCCAAGAATTACAATTATGCTTCAAAGAAGACTTAGAGTGGTAATTTGTAGAGTATGTGTTGTGTGCAAAATTTCAATTGAAGGTGTGTGGAGATTTTTAGGTGTGGAAAAGTTTGTAATTGTTTGTTATATATATATATATATATATATATCAACATTATATTAATGTAAACTTTTAATATTAATGGATATTGTCTTTAGTATTTTATGTGTAATCCATAATCCATATCTATACTGTGTTGATTATTTTTAATTCCCATATTTGAACAACATTTGGTTTGGGATTAGAGTAGAAATACGAATTTTTCTAAATATCCTGAAAAGGGATATAATAGTGGTATCGAAGCACAATGTTTTTGGATCATTTTGTAATAGTTATTATTTATAAATTTATAATTTAGACAATATTCCATTTGTGGATATTACACTTCCTTTACTAATAGTGTGAACTTTGGATGGATTTTGTGAAGTTTCTATTTTATTGGTTTTGCATTTGGATGGACCGTAAGGTGATGCACAACTAGAAAAGGATCAATCCAAAGCACATCTACATATGACCATGAAAATACATAAAGTAATTATCTATGAAAAAGAGAGTATTTATCATTATTTTTGAGTTAATAAAACTTCAAGCTTTATAATTTTTTGATTTTCTTTGGTTCCAATGTTGTTGTCAATAGTGTCCTAAATTAGGAGAGTTGAATCTTCTTTTTAATTTTGAGGTGGTGGAGGAAGATTGAGTTATTATTATATGTATTATTCATGTGATGTTTATGTTTAATTTATTTGGTTATGTGATGATTATTCCCCAAAATACGTATAATTATCTAACTGAATGAAAAATCCCTTCTTATTGTTTCTTGCCAGAATGTGTTCTCTAGTTCCCAAAAATTATGAAATTGCTTCATCATTTTGGAAATAATAAAGTGGAGGTATTGTATATTGGTACCATTAGATTAAATATGAATATGTGAGGTCAAATGTCAAAATAACATTTTCATGGAAAAAGGTTGGTTAAATATAGGTCTTTGAAGTGATTAAGAATGGAATCCATTTCACTATCTAAAGAATCTACCTTTGACTCACTTGGAGAGTCACTTTATAAAAGTGTGATATTTAAATTGAGTGGAGTAAAACATATGCCATGAGAGGCTTCATTAACTTTTAATGTGATAATATTTTGTAATCCTTGTTCATGAAGTCCAAGGCCCTTACCTTTGTAGTTCATTATTTGACACAATGGATTTAGCTATGGGGTATTTATTATTAGTGAATCAATTTGGTAGTTCATTAGAGTAAATATAAGAAGGATTAATATATTTAATGTGTTCATCCAAAATAATACCACCTTTTAAAAATTTAATGTTTCTAAATCTGTGAATTACTTGAGTGTCCCTTTGATAGAGAGGCGTAACATGATTACATGGAGACATGAATTATGATTGTATAATTAGAATATTGGATCTCATATTCAATCATACCTTCATAAATGGTTTTAATTTGGGATGGAAGATATGGATTAGATTTAGAAGTGGATGGTTGATTTGAGGCTTGACTAGTAGATGACATTTTTGTAGAAGTGGAGGTAGTTGGTGTGTTTATCCAACCACCAAGGGGAGGTGTTTGAAATAAAGTATTAAGATGGATGTAATTTTAAAGAATATTTGAGTCCTAAATGGGATTAAATTTATCTTTAGTAATAGGTAAATGGTTGGATTTTTGATATTGACCTTCCAGTAGCTTGAAATATTGGAAGGGTTGAGGATCACCTAAAATGGTTTCTTCTATTCCATCATGCAAGAATTTCAAACATTGGTGTAAATTAGATGGTACAATATT
Source organism: Torreya grandis (assembly GCA_037957365.1). Lineage (NCBI taxonomy): Eukaryota > Viridiplantae > Streptophyta > Pinopsida > Cupressales > Taxaceae > Torreya > Torreya grandis. The sequence goes on along the minus strand of JARHVA010005773.1, from coordinate 2,850 downwards.
CATTAAATGTATCCATAGATGTCCAAGGAGTAAATTTTATGTTAAATCAAGATCAAGAACATATATTAATGTTTCCTATATGACTAGACCCACCATCAAGGAAAATAAGTGGTACCCATAGACTATAACTCATCATCATATTCCTTGATTATGATTATATTTTATTATAATAATGTTGTTGAATATATTAAATGATTAATTAACCTCAATTTACATAAATTTAATGTCGATACAATGCCTATAAAAACCCTCTTTACCTTATGTCTTGAGATGATGACTTATATATACAATGGGAGATTATGAAAAGATCCCAATGGGGATACATTAAAATGGTCAAATGTGACTTGATTGTTAGTGGATATATTTACAAATAATGATTGTAAGCTATATGGATTGATGTATTTTAGGAAACTATACTTATACAAGACCTTGCACAAAATATCCTTATATATAAGTGAAGTCTTGAGAAGTTCTAAGATGGAAATGTTGGTAGGTGTCTTATCAAGATTATCTATAATGTTATACTTATGTTAAATTTCCATGAATTGACCTAGCATCCTTCTTTAGATGTTTTATTATACCTTATTTAACATGTTTTTATAGCACTAGACTTATGGTTTTTGGTGTTGGACCTATTTCGTTGGTATGATGTGAGATGTTCAGGTGGATGTTGTAATTAGGGATATCATGGCTGATGTTTACATTTGATTATTTTTATCCTTATATACATATATTACTTACTTTTGGATTTATTTTATCCTGATACTTTTATAGCTACTTGATCACTATTATTATTATTATATGTATAACTAACTTTTGCTTTACTTTGTCTGGTTGGACAATATTGATGGATTTCAATACTTTGATGTATTGACTATAGGTAGATGGATATGTTATGTTAATCTATTAAACTTAATAATATATGGATTAGTTGATGCAATTAATATTTTATTATCATTTTATATTACTTTATTTACTATAAACTAGGTACTGCTAATGTATAATTGGTGGTTATAGGTACTCGATGTGAGTTAGGTTCGATGTCAACATTAGTACCTAGGATGAGGAAGTGATTCTTGAGTAGTCAGATGAGTTTAAATAGGTATACACATTTTTGGTTTGGTCTCATGTCATTAGAAAATGATGTCATCTTCATTATGTGGTCACTTTTTATTTTCATGCTTTGATCATGTTACTATTTAGTTATCATGTATCGACATGTTATTAGTCAATTTTGTTGTCCCAGAACCATCACCATTCTCCACATCATTTAAGCCAAAAATTTTGTATGGTGACTTGGATATTTAAAGGAACTCACCTAAACCCCCATAATCACACTTAGACTATTGAGTTGACCCCCATTTATATTTATTTATATGTTTGATCCATATGATCTTTAAAAATTTGATATTTTATTATTATTGTATTTTTTGACTAATCTTTCATGACCATTAATTTTATTATGGGTGGCACATTTTGGTGCTTGGTATGAAGGGTGGGGGTCAATGAATTGGGGGGAGAGTTTTTCTCTCCCATCAATATTAAATGTTAGATGGAAATGGGGTATGGGCTCAAATGGAAAAAGGGAGGTGGAAGGCATGGAGAGGGAGATAAGAAGAAAGGGAATGACATGGGGAGGAGTGCAAGGTATATAGAAAAATTAAGAGGGAAAGCAATAGAAAAGGAGGATAAAAATATATGATAGGGATATTTTCCATATTGTATGGGGTGGACTGGTTTGGATCTCTTTTTACCTTGTACAAAGTGGTAGATATGGGTTGATGTAGGGGTAGAACTATTAAGTTATTTTTTATTTCTTTTGGTTGTTGGGAATTGGGCATTGGGGAATGCTTTGTATACTCCATTTAGGAATGAAATAATAAATGTATGAAGGAAAATTATGTTTCCTATTTAGTACAAGACCAAATTTTAGGCATATAAGTGTGAGGGAAATAAAGACATAGGGAGAAAATGGAGAGGAAAGGACATGATAAGAGAGATTTTGTTTTATTATTATTATTATTATTATTATTATTATTATTTATTTTTAGATTCGAGCATTCCCTTTTGGCATTGACTGGAGGGAATGAGGCATATGCTTGACCCATTCATTTTGAAGGAAAAAAGTGGTAGGGGTTGAAATGTGAGAGGAAGGGGCATTGGTTATGAAAGTAGAGTGAGATGCATGGGGGAAAAAGGAAAGGACTATGTTTCCATCTTTTTATAAAAGATCAATAATGTTGAATCAAAACTTTGTTTTTCCCTAAATTTCTGTAATGTGTTTGTTTAGTTTAAATCTCATTTAGTGTGGTAAATAAAAAGGAAAATGACAGCTAAGGTTGGTGTGTGAGTGATCAATGAGGGGTTTTGGGCATTTATCAAATGCCTATGTGGGGAGATAAGTTAAACAAAGGAAACATTACATTATTTTTGTACCCAATGGAGGAATTATCTATATACTTGGTTAAGGAAAGAAATAGTAAATGTATGATGGAAACTCTATTTTCATTTTCAATGCAAGATTGAATGCTGGATCAAACCCTAATGCATGGTCTTTTTATCCTAGCAAACTAATATTTTTTCATACACATTTCCAAGAAAGTTACTACTATTTTTTTTGGGATGGGATAATTATTCCACTAAATATAATGACTAGGGGTTTTTATTTTCCATTATTTGCATTAAATTATATATAAAATAATCTATTACACCCCTATTTGGTGTAAATAATATCATTCTTATTTATATCAAATTGCCATAAACTATTATTCATATGTGAACTAATTAAATGGGTTTTGCTTTCTTTAAAAACTTTATTCATAATATGTTATCCTTACTGTAACACTTATG